>DF239935.1:0-32335 GCA_000507305.1 Breviolum minutum Mf 1.05b.01 | reverse complement strand
CTACTCTACTTGACTCTACTCTACTTGACTCTACTCTACTTAACTTTACTGGGATGTCGTTCGTATATCGGAAGTTTCTCAACCTAAACTTCCTTTGATGATGTCAATGGTGATAAACGGTCCGGTTCTGTTACATCACCCGGCTTTGAACGGTATTTCGACTGATCCACATTCCCCGAGAACCTCCACCTCCTTCTTTCCATTGACCTTTCAATCAAACACCGCGGGGTGAAAAACAGCAGATTCTTGGAGGGCACATAACACAAGAACTATCAGCAACACTTCATTTGATGCGTAAAAAAGGCTGGATGCCTTAGGTTTTATAAATGTGCTGCCAGCATCCGACTGGGAACATGCGGAAATTTCTCCGGAACCAGGGGACCCACCCACAAGCCATGAGCCACACCCAATTGGCCCTCCGGGCCTGACGAATTTCCAACTGATGGATGCGAGTGAAGAGCTTCTTAATGTCCTCATAATTCTGCTGACAAATTTTGCATTGCAGCTGCAGTCATCCAACCCAGACGCACCAAGTCTCTCCTGAAGAACGTCCTCCATGATGCCCCGCAAAGCTAGACAAATGGGGCAATGGCTAGAAGTGTTTTGCTGCTGGACTGCTGGACTTCAGCTTCTTCATTGGTACTTGGAGGTTTTTGTCAAACCGTTGAATTTGATAAGACTTTAGCATTTTATGGCCATGTTTGTCGTTGGGACATAACCTGCAAGGTGCGGACTTGATATGCCAAGTTTTTTGGAATGGCTCTTGTCAGTGCTGTTTTGGCCACTCTCCGCATATTTTCATTCATGGACCTCAAGGCTCAGCGGATTCCAACAACTTTCTCATATGTCTCAACATTTGTCACCCACCAGTTGTAAGAGTCCCAAGTTTGCCTTGTTGGCTGTGATTTCCCGACTAACTACCCTCCTTAGCCTTGGGAAAAAAAACTGTTTCTCACTCACCAATTTGCACCTCAGACCCGAGTTTCGCCAGCGCGGCACGCTTGGCCTGGTCCAGAGGGCAATTCCTGAACATATTGCCACTCTGATCAATCCAACCGGTAGAAAAGAAACGAAAGAAACGCAGCATTCACCTCATATCATCATATTATCATCCCCCATTGATTGTGCCCTCCAAAAAAGTTGACCTCCATCAAAGCTTTCTTCTTGGCCTGCGTAGCGGGCAGCGCAATTTTCGCTGTGCATCTGTTTTTATGGAGTTACTCAATACCCTTTCATCTGAACATCAGGCTCCCAATATCTCCGTGACATCCAAATGCTCACCATGTCACCTCGAGGAGCTTCTCCACGTCGCTTTTGGCATCTGGGGCCTCTTCATTTCTTGGCACCTCGCAAATCATGTACGATTCGGAGGTGTCGGAATGACAAGATGCGTGACAACATGACAATCACATCCTTTCTACGCAAACTAACGGAGCCTAAAACCAAAGCATCAAATCCTACAGGCCCAAAACCCCGAAAACCCTCCCAAACCCTAAAACTTTCAACTGTGGGGGGGAACCACGCATGTTGCATGTAAACTAAGAAAACAATCTCTTAACATTCAACTTACAAACATTGTATATATAGTCCCTACCGTCACCAAAGTCCTTCCAACTCAGCCAGTCTCATCATGTGCCTTGGCGGATTTGCTCTCCGCCTCTGGTGCTGGGCCTTCAGGTTTCTTCAAGGGAATAAAATGGTCCAAATGAAACAGAATCCACCCATGAAAAAGAGTCTAAGGTTGGTTTGTTAAAGTGGCACCCAATCAAAATCTCGTTACAACATATCTGCTAAATGGAATTTCATCACATCATATAAAATCTACGCAAACTCCTGAAGTCTCTGACATCAAACCGTCCTGAAACCAGGGACGATTCTGAGAGCTCCGGCGTTTGGAGTTGCCGTTTGCACCCGCGTCTGGATCGTCACCCATCGCATCGCCCAAAACGGGGTTGAAAGATACTCCCGTTTGTCACCAACGTGTGGTCTGCTTGGCTGGTTTTTGGGTGGCCAGTTTTGTTGAGTAAAACCTGCTGAAATTGGGTAGGGTAGAGATTGGGTTGCCTTGTAGGAAGCTTCATGCCTCGTTGCTCCATTGCGACAGCTTTGGCCAATGCACAAAATAGATCAAAATACATCAAGCCAGTAACTGTTATGGTATCAATAGCCTTCAGCAAGTTCTTCATTATGTGACATGTACGGTTTCTTTCTGAGGAGTCTCTCTTCATGACATGGCAGCACCAGTGCGTCTGCCCAGTGTCCCAGTATTTACTATTTTCACCTGACTGAAGGGCGCTCCGCCCGGGATCAACCCAAGCAGCCGCCAGCAAAAAAAAACAGCGACTCCGACACCACAAGGCCCGTTCATCATGGTGATTTCTTTGCCTGCTATGCCCATAGAATCTGAAAGAATCTATATTTAAAGGAAAACATTTATATTCATGTTTTTGCATGATTTCTAACCAAGCCATACCAGTTCACACTTTTGCACATCGCTCGCAAGTGCTAGTCGTCTTTATCATCGTCATCGTCTTTCTTCTTCCCACCTAGACATGTCGACTGGCCGACTGAACGAGGGAGGGTTGAACACTCTGAGGCCATGGCCGAACATGTTCAGGACATTGAAAAAAATGTAGGCAACCTGATGAAGGCAAAAAACTTCAGTGAGTTGTAAGGCCGCTTCTGATCTGAACCTACCACAGAAATCTCTACAGAATCCCAGGAGCTACTTTGCATCCGGCTATGCCTATTGGACGTTTTGGCTGAGACTCACGCAAAAAGTCCGCCAAGGACATATGGCAACCAATTCACTGGCGCAGAGTTCGCTTGTTTTGCTGCAGTTTGCGTGCTCCAACATGAAGTGTGACAAGAGAAATCCAGATTCAACAGAATGAAGGCAAAGCAACCCAGAAACCTCGTTCCTTTTTCTTTGCTTCTCGAATGACCTCCAATCTCTCCTCCATCCTGACATGGAGTGTTTGAATTTGATTGACTTGTGTGCAGATAAGCTTCCCCAACATTTCCCCAGTAGTGTCCATGACCTTTTTTGTCTTCTTGCTTCCTCCTCTTCTTCAGATGTGGCCTGAGCAAACCCAAAAAAATGAGGATAGCAGAAGGGGTCCGTCCTTGATTGCGACACATCGCAGCCTCCAGTGCTGGCAAGCCCAATTCTTGTCTACGTTTCCGCTCCTCTCAAAGGCCCACAACAAAACGTCAACGGCCTTTGGTTTGGAGATGTTTGGAGTGTTCAGCCGGTTTGATAAAGTTGGTTCAAGCGTCATGCAGATCTCGCCAAAGAGGTTGTGAAGGTAAGGAAGGTGTCAGAATTCAAAAGTCTTTGCATGAATCAGAAAATCTCCATTTTGGCCACCTTTCTCGGTTTGAGTTCATCAACACAAAACTCCTCCGCAGCAGCAATCAGCCGACGCCGCTTCTTTAGCTCCTGTCAAAGGCATCGAAATTCAACGCCAGACCCTAGCCTAGAAAGGGCTTACGAGGCCGAAAATGAACCACTTGCAGGATGATTGGTGCATGGTGTTTTGGGCAAAAAACATGTTGGTGTACAGTACCTGTACTTGCAATTAAGATTTGAGACTGGTCAAGAGGTCAAGAAGAAAACAGAGAAGTGACAAATGATCTCAAGCTCTACATTTGGAGGAATGCTACTATATATAGCACGCTATACATCGCAGGAGCAAATAGAATCACTGCACTTTTAGCAACACCCATCGACTAATCGACCACACCTCATAGCTCTTCGCGGCCTCTTCTCGCTCCTTTGTCAAATCACTCCCAACAGTCAGGTCAAGAGATGTCTCGAGTCACACCATGGTCAGTCCAAGCACCTTCAGCAGCTGCTTGTAGGCAACCGGATCCTGCAAAAGGACAACTTCACCGAAAGAGAGACCATCCTTTTTGGGTATCTAATCAGTCTTGCTATCCCAGCATCAGTGTTTCTGACATGAGATGACTTCGTTGAACCTCTGTTTTCAAGCAGCATATCCGTCCTCCTTCTTCAATGCTTCTAATTCCTTTTCTTGCTCTCTGTCTTGCCTTTGCCGCATACCGTTCAAACCCTTTTCTATCAAATCTCCAAGCAACACTCGATTTGTTCACGGAATACATCTGCTCATGGTACATTGCAGCATCCAACACCACTTCAGAAATGAACATGGTCCAACACTCCCGACCCGTGTTCTGTTCTGCCTGATTTTTTCAATGGCAGCACTACGCCCAGCACGGCGCTTTTCCTGTCAAGAGCAGCAGCATGAATGCACTTTCCGGGTGACAGTGACTGGTCCATTCTGAGACAAGCAGCTCCTACTGACCGAAGCACACGCTACCGCAACATCGAATGATATATGGACACGATCAGCACAAGAATCCCAAAAGGCACCCGCCACTCTTGCTTCTCGGCATAGTCCTGATTCCAAAATAAAAGCACTGTTGGAGTAAAACCCAAGCAGGATATGAAAACCTACTTCATCAACAAGAGCGCAATATGGATGTACGGTGAGTCAACATGATGGAATCCAAACAAAATGTTTAACAGCTAGAGGCATAGACCGGAAACAGAACGCGACAACATGGAACATGATCATCTTTGTGTTTAACAGCAAAACCAAAAGGCAAGTAGCAATAAGCAAGCAAGCGAACAGGAAGGAGACAAGCAATTGGTGCGACAAAGACATAAGAGCCAAACTCCTTCATCCAAGCCCACTCAGCAAGGGGGCCAGTAGGTACATAGCTAGCGACAAATGGAAGACAAATGCTTTGGGAGGATGAACACCAACACCCAAACCGGAACGGAAATTCAAAAAATGGCGAACCAAAGAAGTTAAAAATGGCCAAAAGCCACGGAAGCTGGAAACTAAAAAAGAAGACCAAGGCAAAAGAGGCGGAAACAGACGACAAACCCAGTCATACTAGCAGGCAAATGAGGAGACAAGGGGAGACACTAAGACAGACACATCTCGGTTACTATGTACCAATAGTAAATATGGCCTCTTGTGGTTCCACTTGAAAGTTCCCTGTCCTTCGCAGACATCCCCAGCTCATCTGTCGGCCCATCCCCCTCTGTGTCCTAACAAAATCACACTTCAACCCTTCCAGGAACTCAACATCTACAGTGTACAGGAACTTGCTACACCTCAATTTGTATTGAAAGGTGAATTGTGTAAGGCCTCCTGCTTTGGAAGTGCCCAAGATAGCACCTGGAGAAAGGTTGCAAAATGTTGCAAAGCTTTTGCCAAGACTTGTCCACACGTCCACTTGGAAATCCGAAGCGTAATCTTCATTACTCGTGACCACAAATGTGCCAGGCCCACTCCAGCACACTTCGGAGTCAAATCTTCTCTGGATGTCCATGTCGAGAGGCACAGAGCAGTATCCTCAGTGAAGAAGGCCTGCGAACAGAGGCCATCGCAACAACTCGTTCAACAATTTTGAAGTTGAATGAACTCGTTCGCAGTGATCTATGGGCCATGATTCAACAAAAGCATCACCTGCTGCAAACAGCACTCCAGTCACGTGGGGCACGGAGTTTGTCAAGGCATCAATGGAACAAGTTGTCACCGGCACACGAACTTTACCTCGTCACAGGACTTCACGATGTCATCCGCGCATGCTGTATTCAGCGCGATGAAATCAGCACACTCCGAAGAGATCTCTGTGGGGCCTGAATAGCACTCTACAGCTGTAAGCTCAGCAAGAATAAAATTCTTCACATGCAACCATGGCTTTGAGCAAAATCACAACAACATGCAACAACTCAGGGTTTCACTCTCATGCTCAGATTTGTCTTTGAGACACCTGACAGACTTCACTACGTGATTTAAGGGACAAGAGCAAAGGACACTAACGTAGCGGCGAAGTGGCAAGAACATCTATATTTTGTTATGTTTTGCTGTGTCCAAAAGAAATCTTCCACCAGTGTGGTTGATAGAAGTCTCTAGTCACGTGTCATGCATGCCAACTGCTTTCGGATGGTCCATTCGTGGCACAAGGAGGATACGGAGATGTCGTAGGTGTGTGATACTTCTCTGCTTCCCTCAGAATCATAGCAAAAAGCCAAACGGACTTAGGCAAGAAATCCACATATCAACTATCTGGTGAAGACCCCTTTCAGTGAAGACTTTCCTTTAAATGCGGGGTGTCCCGGTGTTTCCACTTCACTTTCAACAAAAAAAGCTTGGGATCGATCGTACCTTGCCAGTTCTGAGCTTGCTCGCTCGGGGCAGGCACTCTGCACTTCTGAGTCGCAAGGATGTGCCACCTGAATTGAAACACCGCGTTATTTTTGTTAGACAAACAATCAGATACTCACAAGAATTATATATATATATGTACGTACATATACAGTATCCTTCAGAAATCAAACATAGCAAGAAATCCTCCATGTTGTAGATGTGTATATAATTACCAAATATTGCATACAGTATGTTGGCAAAGGAACATGTCTGTTGCTAGGGTAAAAGTCATCCAGAACAGCTGCCTACTGCACCTTAAGAACCAGGGTCTACGTTATTCGAAATATGTATGCCAACTACTACATCTCCTGATAGGTGTGGGAAACAAAATGCCATCACTTCTGGCAAGTCAGAAGCTGGGATGACCGGCAGCATGTAGCAGGCACACCATGAAACAAACCTAAGCCAAATGCAATCACTAGGAAAGGAAAAACAAACAATCATGGGAGATCTGCGTCGCAATGCTTTGCATGGGTTGCAGATTCATTCGAGATTACAAAGCTCTGATCTCATGTTGTAGACTGCATCAAAAGTGATGTATGTATTGCAAAAAATGAGCATCTCGAAAACTGGTGCTGCACCATGTTCGCCGAAATACAAACACCCCCAAATCATATCCAACAGAAATCTCTGCTTCTTTAGACCTTTTCTCTCTTTTTCAGGCCCTGACAAAGCCATACATGGTGGCGCTAGCAAAACTGCTCATGGCAATCAATTCGGCCCAAACGGCCTGGGTGTTTACACCCTTCAGGTTCTGGTGAGGCAAGTTGCTTGGACTGAGTCGTGAGTCGTCATGCGGTTTTTCCGGACGGTCGTGGTCTTGTCATGGTCTTCGAATCAGGCACCAAAATTATGTAAAATTGGCAGACGTAATTATCATCCATGATTGACTATAAATTCAAAACAATTTTTGAGTCATGAGTCATGAGGGTATCTGTCTTCAATTGTCTATATTGGCACATCCCAATGTTCTGGACACCTCGAATCAGAAACATTTCCAGAGTGGAATCATGATACCTCTTTTGAGCACTTCAGCGCTTCTAGATACATGCAAGGTATGAGGGCATGAGGTGGCTGATGCGCAAACAATTACTTTCCTCCCCTTTGGCGCATCTTTTTCACGCTGAATCGGTTGGTGCATCGGAGACGCGGCAGCTGATCAGAACAGGTCGTACTTGATCCTCTTCCAGTCTTGCGCCTGTGACCCGGTGGGATGCACATCGCCCAAACTGGCAAAGTGAGAAGCCTATGGGAAAAGGTATGGATCTAATATGCCAAACACACCAGAAGTGCAGCTGACCGCCTTCCATTCCCCAAAGCTCATGTGAGGCTGTGCAGAGATCAGGCCATGAGGAATGCTGGTCTCAGTTCATGATCTTTGCGTTAAAAAGCCATGTCGTATTCTGCCACGGAACACGATGCAACAAGTGTTGCTGACGGGATACACCATCAGTATAGAGCTCCACATCATCTCCCTGCAAAGAGCGAAGCTACCAAAGCAGAAAAAAACAAAACCCGAAGTTGAAATATTACAAAGCTCTTTGTCTTATCTACAAGCAGGGTCTGACCCGGTATGTCACACACAGTTACCTACAAACATTCAGCTCACAAGCTGCCTGCATCTCCCAGATTCGCTCCAGGATGCTGAGTTGAACGTTGCTGGCATCAACATAATTCATGCTGATGCCATGGATGGGATCAAGATTCCTGACCTCAGAAATGGTGGAAAAAACCATTTCTGAACACCACCAAGTCGTTTCAAAATCTATGACAATTTTCATGGAGTTGCTCGTCAAATTCCATCAATGTCGCTTGGCTATGTCTCAGCACCCCGGCTGCATGAGGGTTAGCAGCGGGGATAAAAATTGTATCTCCCTCCTTCTGGATACCCAAGAATTGCTCTGCATACCTTCAAGAATTACGACAACTGTCAAACTCGGCAGCCAAAGATCAAAAGAAAATTCTACAAATTGTAACCAATTGCAATAAGAGAATGAGATCAATTCCTCCCCTGGGCCTCGCCAATGGAAACCTAGGCTTACATGCTCAGTGCAGGAATTCACCCAATCACAGCTTCAGCCAGGAACAGTTCACTTGCACTTTCCTTGGGTTCCAAGCTTCTCCTTATCTGGTCGGAAAACGTCATAGTGGAAACGACTGCTAGTAGGGCTCATGTACCTGAGTTCTGGAAAAGCAAAGATCTACACAAAACTCTACTTCAACATCCCAGATTTCAATAGATTTTAGATGATTTTAGAAGTATCAATAATATGATTCATTAATATTCCAGGTATATATCAAAAAAAACAAAATATAAATGCCAAAAAATCAAAACATAAATGCCAAAAAGCCATCCCAAAATCACGATGGAGCTGAGAAAACGCTCTGGAGTCAAAAGTCCCTGTTGAAAATCGAGCTGCAAGTTGATCAAATCTTTGGCCGCATAGAAACGCCACTCCTTTGCCACAGGCGTTCGGCCATTGAGCGGCGCATTCTTTTTGACTAGGCTCGCTGTAGGTCTCCGATCTTCCCTTGTCTGAGAAACGTAATGGAAAGCGACATACATTGGACATTGAATGGCATTGATGTACTCCAAACCATCTTGCGAGATGCACCACCAACACCAATTCTGTCCTTGCGCCCACTGAGAAGGTGAAGCATGAAATGTGTATTGCCAGAATCCTGCACACGTCAATCAGGAATGCCTCCCAGCATCCCTAGCTAATCAGCTGTGACAAAAATAGTCAGCCAAGTGTGAGTCAAGTGTTTAATTCAAACATACAGTGATCGCACACGGAAAATGTTGCATCCAAGTTGCGATATGCATGGAACTCCTTGGCACTGCACACTCAAAAAAAAAGGCCAAGAATCTGCAACCACAGCTTGCTCCAAGCATCTGAGTCTCATTGGAGCCAATAAACAGGCTCGGCCAAGTATGCCTCAATTCGGCTTAAAAATTCCACCTTTCCCGCCACGTCTTGTTGTCCTATTGCTCCGCTTGAGAGCCATACTGGTAGCCTTCGAAGCCGGCTCGCTGGAAGTAATCCCCTGCGAAGTATTTGGGCACCGTGAATCCTGACGCCGCGCGTCAAGGCTCAAGTGGTCTGGGGAAGTGGTCCAAGAGCTATAAAGGAAGCGAAAGCTAAGTTGTAAGTTGATGTGTGTTTATGAAACTTTATGAGTCTCATCCCGCAAACCCTAGCAAAAAGTCACCATACGAACACATCGGGTCCTGAAAAGGGTGCAGGGCCAAAAACTTCTGGACAGTTCCTCCAGGGCCCCAGGTGAGTTGAGATGCAACCACTGTAGACTCTGGCATGGCAAAAACGGCTCCTAGGCAAGCTCCAATCATGGAGGTACCACTTCCGACGGGTCAGGTCGGAAACAAAGGTGTCAATAAAATCGGCCAAGAAGAGCCTGAGATTGCAACCCAGTCAAATTGAGCATACGGATCAATACCAGCCGTTATGTTTAGCATGCTTGGCAAAACATGGCAAACCATGCGAAACATTGAAGCGACATATTGCCAGGTTTGCCATCAACTGATGACTTGGTACAAATTGCAGTCTGGCCTGCCCGCTTTTTCAAGTCTTCCCCAATTCTCGGACTTGGGATTCCTGGTACACTGACAAGGGAAGGCTTCCAAGACAGAATTCAGCCAGAATGATTAAGGAAGCTCTTGTTTTGCAGAAGTTTGCTGTGTGTTTCACTTTCACTCTCAATGACTCAAAATCCTTCGTGGTTCTGCTCTTATGCTTGCTCTTTGTCCCATCTTCCTTGTCGATTTCCTTTCCCCCTTCCTCCTCTTTTTCTCACCACCTCCTTGTCATTGTCCGTTCTCCTTACATGCCTTTCTTCGTCTTTAGTCTTTTCGTAGTCTTTGTCTCTTGTTTTCTTTACCTTCTATGTGTTTTTTCATCTTCTACATATTTGTTCTTTGTCTCTCTTGCATTTTTGGTTTCTTTGTCCTAGGACAGGCAAGATCACTCAATCATCCATATTGTCTTTTTCCCTGACAAAAACATACAAATGTATCAAAAAGTAGGCATTGCCCGGCCTTCTGTTCAGCACCACTGAGACGTTACAATGGGCTCGGAAGAAATCAAGTGTCCACTTTTCCTGCTTCTCCCCCATGTCATCAACCATGTCATCAACCATGTCAAAAGCCGAAGAATCCAAACTGCTGCTTTCTGTCCTTTTGCGTCATGTTGAGCCCAGTGATGATCACAGGAAGTCCCGGCTTGGCGTAAGTTTCGATGAATTCCTGACATTCAAAACTGTCAAACTGCCCCCTTCTCATGCATTCTCCACCTAAATCCCTCCACTCTCGGCCTTTAATGACAAATCCTCTGCAGCTCGACGTGGCACCTCGCGGAGAGGTTTGGAATCTCCTTGCACGACAGCTGTTTCTGCAGTGGTACATCTTTACACACGTAGACAAAACACGGTCCTAGTGTACCCTTCTTTGCTTCGCCATGCAGCATGGTGAAGAGAGATCCTGAGTTGACTTGCGCTTCCCTGAGTTGGGATACAGGAAAATGGACTGTGTCAGAGTGGCTGAAGGCTTTCCGCAGCTCTTTATTGCCTTTGATCCTTAGAAATGGTGAGTTTCAGCAAGTCAGAGGTGGGAAACTCCTGAAATCGAAAAATGCCAAATGGAAGAATATCTATTGACATGACATGGGATGACCATGACAATATGAAGGACACCAAGATAATCCAAGATAGAGCTGATAGGTCTGTAAGGTCTGTAACATTACATACATACAGAGACAGAGAGCGACCGCAAGTGTCATCAAAGGCAGTTTTTGAGATGAATTGGATTCCCAATATCACCATTGCTGAATGCCTTGCCTGCTGCTGAGGGTGTACGGTTTAAAATTCTCTAAACGTCATCTTTAGGGGCTGCAGCTTTTTTTGGGACAACTGCTGCCGCGGCTCAGAGCATCTCTAAAGTCTTTAGCTTTTGAACTTCCCTTCTCCTGGTTACTGTTGGACAATGAGAATGGGCAAAGAGTGGAATCAAGGCAGGGAGCTTTCCCTAGAGCGGCTTTCATTACCCTCAAGACCCCCGCCTCTTCAGCTTCTTCTATGTCCTCAAGATTGGCAATTGCAACTGGACCCTGAGAAACGGATTTCGAATTGGATTAAAAAATTCCCGCAAATGTGTCCCTGTTGATGAAATGCCCACATCTTCTAATACAATAGCATTCTATGAACAATTGCTGTTTCTCATCAGTAGGGCACTTTAAAGGGATTGTTTCAATACAGTAGATGCCATCGCCATTCCCCGACCTCCAAAAAGCTGATTCGTCGTTCCATCTTTTTCCAAACCAGGAGGCGATACGACCTCGACACCACCGAGAAATCGCATCATCAAAATTCCTGTGGAATGATTGGCAGCGGTTCTCCCGTTTGTTTCTTTTTGAACCACTGCAGCTCTTTCGGGTAGTATTCCCCACAAATCTTGCTAAGAGTGACACTTGTTCTGGAGCATCTCCTCAGCTTGAAGGAAAGGGATTTCAACGTACCAATGCTCACTAAGGCCATTGACAAGAAGCTGTGAGGAATCCTTGAAAGTTGTAGGAATTCGTTTAGTCACGAAGAGGAAAATTTACCAATGATTAATAAAAAACAATAGCAGGATTAACTGTCTTTGACAAGGTGGGAACAGGATGCGTACTCAGATCTCGATACAGTGTCGCTTTCGTTCTTTGTAGTTTTCGATAGTTTGCAGGCTTTGACATCCAAGACAAAAACTCCATGGTCATCAATCAAGAAGCAGAGCTATGACCAATGAACCGTACAAGACCCTGTCTGTCTGTCCATCCAATTTGCTCGCAAAATAAAGGAGTCATGCAGAAAGTCGCCTCCACATCATCAGTCGTTGAGACCAGGAGACGCCTCAGTTGCAACTACAATTTCCGGAGCGGAAGACCATCAGAAATCAATCGTACACTTTCCTGCTGTCAAAGAGTCTTTTTTGGATCTCTTTGGCGTTCATGTCATGACACAACTAATCTGCCAAGTCACATGTGCTTGTGTAGCTGCTGGACCCTTCCCATACAGTGCCACACAGTTGATCAATGAAATTCACATCTTTCACAGTGAAACGCTCGCCTTTCAATGGGTGAGAAGTCAAAGACCAAACGATCTCCATACACATCCTGTCGCTAGCCATGTCTCACAGAATCTAAAGGACACTAAATAGGAACTGGATGGAACTGGTGACTCCTACATACATAAGTACACATAAAACTCCGTTCGAATCTTCGAATTCTGTCCTGGAAACTCCTCCGCAACAAGACCATGTGCGTCAAACCTGCCTTCACAAGGCAGTCCATTCCAAACATTCAATCGGGCTTTCTTGATCATCCCCGCCTGAAAGATATCGTAGGCTTCTGAGGCTCCAAGCTCCTCAGTGATGATGCCCCAGTCGTTCAAGAAGTTTTCCTTAGAAAAAAAAACGGGATGAAAGAAACAAAGGGGGAAATTTTCAAAACACACCAGAAAAAGTTGGTGGTGTCAAAAAGCAGAGAGTCTAAGTTGATGTCACTGGGATAGTATCAAGATTCCAAGATGTTTTGTTGGGTCAAAAGCCTCAGGATCCGTCCGACGAATCAGCTTCAGTGTCATCAATGTAGTCCTCCTGTGGCTCAAAAAATTGCTTGTGCAATGGAACAGGCTGATGCAAAGCAGCACTTATAATGATCCTCAAAACACCTAGGCGCTGGCTCCTGGAAATAGATCTTTAATGGAAAGCGACTCGGATCCTACCACTCCACCATCAAAATGCGAATCATTTTGCCTAGAAAGCCTTTGTGTGGACGTACTGGCTTTCTTGCAACCCAGCGGGTGGCTGCATTTGCTTGTTTAATTGAGGCAATCAAAAGCTCTTGCTATGCATAGTTTGCAAGTTGCGCAACGCCAAGCAACCGAATCTTATCCTACTTGCCCCTGTTCCTGACACTGTCCTCCAGGTTTTCTCTCAACTTTAAGGATTCGCCAATAAGAAATTTCTCACCCAGAGCATCCACGACCTTGAATCTTTTACCTGCCAAGGAAAGTGTCTGGCTTAAGAACCCCATGTTCGGTTGAAGATGCAGAAGGCAATTTTGGAGTACCACCAGCAAAGTACATAACCTCTAGTTCCATCTAAACCTCTATACAACCTCTCCCGCCTTCGTCTGATAACTTGACCTTGCCCTGAAGTAGCACTTTCAACGCATGAATGTGCCAATCTTGTGCCCAATGCACTTCCTTCCAGTTGAGTCCTTCCTGCAAGGATGGAGAGTCACAGTGTCACAGGTGCATATTGATGCTGGTGTCTCCAGAGGTAGATGACGTAGTATGAAAATCATATTCATCATATTGTGATAACGTGGTATGATGTGATATGATGAATTCATAACTATCATAACAATAATAACCCATACTGCATCTAGAATGACTATATTCATCATAATATAGTTCATAATATCTATTTCACCCAAGAAAATGCCGTCTCCATCTTAGCAAAATTTAGCAAGCCATGAAGCTCCCTGGAGCTCCTCTTTCTTCTTACGCTTGCCATCATCTTTGGATGGCTGCTTGTCGATGCGCCGCCGAATCGCAACTGACGACAGCAGCGGTGACAAGCAGTTGCGGTTCTTATAAGAGAGTGGGGTTTTACGGAGAGTTGTGAAGCGCCAGCACGAACTTCAGAGATGGTTTCTGGCAAACAAATGAATTCCCTGGTGAAGAAGAGTTTAATCGAGCCAATCCAAGCATTCATCATTGAATCATTGAGTGTCAAGGGAATATTGCTGGGATGGACACCCTTCCCACCTGCCTGTCTTTTCTTCCAGCCATAATTTCAAACGCTCAGCTGTCGAGGCTGCCTTGCTCCAGTTCGCCTTCCAGCATTTACAGCTCTGCTGTTGACGCAACTGATTCATTGGTCGATGTGCCTTTCGATGTGCTTTCGTTGGTTGGCTAAGTTCTTTCCAAGTGAGGTGCAGCGGTAACTTCTCATCTTCTTCTGTGTCCACAACAACAACAGCAGGACACCTTAGTAGAAACAACAGAATCAACAATCACCATTCTTCACTGAAACATCCGAAACATGTTGCTATTTGAAACACAACTGCAGCTCTTTCCCAACCAGCTCGGCTCAAAGGACTCTCGGATTTGGTTGACACCAAGGGACTCTCGGATTTGGAAGTCCGTCCTGAATTCCACACAATCTGCCCATGCCTTAGATTGCAATGAGGGCCTGGAAAACCTGTGGGAATTTTAATGAAACCACTCATCTGTCCAGTTACAGCTAAAGCAACCAAGAAACCAACTGGAAGTACTTTGCCTACAAATGTGATAGATGGCCACAGCCATTCAAAGTTCACATGACCTGTCTTGCTTGCTGATATCCATATAAATCCACGCTTCCGCCTCCAGGTGCTCTTCAATCTCATTGAAAATGGCCTCGCCACGACTTCGTTCTGCAGAATCCTGACCACACACCGTTAAAAATAAAGTGGGTATATACACATGGTATACGATGGCATCTGGTGATGGGCAAGGATTTTGCTCACAAACACAAAGTCCTTCGCATCCACCAAGTAAAGAACCAGTGCTTCTGGCCTATCCTTGAAATCCATGGACAGGTTGGGTGGGTTAGGGCCATGAGCTGACCCCATCTACACCAGTCAAGCATTGTGGTCGCGAGAAGGCCGAAAGAGTATGAAAGAGTTGTTTGAAATGATCTGAAATCCTGAACGTGAAAGATGAAATGAAAAGTTGAAGTACAGAATGCAGTCTTGTGTACAGTGAGGCACATGTACAAGGACATCTTCATTGAGAATCGGGCTAAGAAAACCCAGCTGTTGTCCGGCGTGATCTCTTTCAGCAAAACAGGCCGTTGCAGGGTCAACCATTCCAGAAATGCCTCCTGAGACGGGACATGGCTAGACCATGTCACAGCGCCACAAAATGCAAGCAAAATGAACCACAAATTCAGCCAAGACATGGAGACCTAATGCGCCTCAAGGAATTTAATCTTGGACCTATTGAAAGTCAGACGCTTGCACTTGAGATGCTCTTTTTTGGGGCATTCTCATTACGATGCGCCCGAGGAATGTCAATGGTCTTTGTCAACTTCAATTTTGAGAAGGGCTACGGCAAATGAATTCGTGCAATACAGCCAGGGAGCCGAGTCGAGCCCACTTTAACTGAATCAGTGGATCAGTGCCGTGACCTGTGCTTCTAGGCTCCCTTGGCAAAATGAGAAGCTTCAAACTCCAAAACCGTGTAGTCTTTCCCTGGGTCTTCCATGGAATCTGCCCACTTGTCCGCCTGTGACTTTCTGAAGGACTGCATGACCTCCACAGACTTGAATACTTGGACCATCTTCACCACACGATCATCTTTGGGGACCCCATCTGGCACATCTCCTCCCATCAAAACGGTAGGAAACAAGACGCACTGCAACAGCTGTGCTTCACTTGCCATGGAAGCTGCTACTTCAGTCTTTAACGCGTCCAGAAGTTTCTCGGCAGATTCTGCATTCTTAGCATTGCAAGTGCTAAGTAGCACGTACATGGTGCCTGAGACTTTTGCCTCTGGCTTTTCCATGTAAAACATGTTGCCTCGGTAGCTGCCAGCCATATCTACCATGGGGTTGCCAGTCGCACAAGTCGCCATAAGTTCGCCGGTAAAGGCCTTGTTGCTTGGACGATTGGCGTGCTCCGTATGGTAGACCTCTTTGTTCTGAAACGCTGCCACCCAAAATGCCTTGTCCTTCTCTGTGTCAGGTGGATCGACATTTGTGCTGGGTTTGCCCAGCACGGTAAACCAGGGTGCCCCAGCCTCTTCTTTGATCTGGATCTCAGCATCTGCCAACACCAGCTTCTTGGTTGTTTCGAAATCCTTGCTGGCAAAACGGCCACACACTCCATAGCCTTCGGTCCAACCTGTTCCTGGCGTCATGGCCAATAACAGCTTCTGACGTTCCGCTTCTGGCAAATCCTCGAAGACTTTTCGCAACTCTTCAGCAGAAGTTGTGGCAAGCTGGCCTTGCAGGCTGGCGGCACTACCCATGGCTGAGAAAATCTAACGATTTCAAGAGGCTGCTGAAAAACTGTGATTTGAAGATGGCTGGGAGCCAAAGATGGACGAAGGTGCTCATGAATGTTTTTGTTGATGTCAATGTGCCATTCCAAAAAGGACGCTTGAAAAGCGAACTATCCGCCAGCCTGTACACTGCTTCACATGGATTCCATCTAGAATCGGGAAAATCACTGGCTCGACAATCACCAAGTGCCAAAAAGGGATGTAATACGTCAGCTGTATCTAAGACATGTCAGTCCTTGTTCAGCAGAACCTTGGCTACGACCAGATGAGATGGTGTGAAACAGAATTGAAAGTTTCGGAGATTCGCTGCTGAGAGCTTCAAATATCCAGGAGATCTTCTCACACTGCCAAGCTCGGCACTTTCGGGGATGATTGTATACTCGCGGACACTGGCCCAACAACATCGGCTGCAGACTTGCGAATGTAGAGCCTGAATGAAACAATGGTAAATTCTCAACTGCAAGGAGCAACATCAATCATCACTGAGGCCCAAGACACACTGGGACCAGATAGGTCAGATCTAAGTGAAGAACCTCAAGTGTAAACCATCATCATTTCAAAAAAAAACAATCCACACCTCGCCAAAAAGATACCCATCTGCTTCGAGTCTTAAGAAATGTTCACTCCTTTGAGGTCAGGGGGTCACAGTTTCAAGACTGGCAAAAAAAACTACCCGACCTGGGGAACTAACATATCCGACCTGGGGAAATGGAAATTCATCATCTTCAAAAGTGCCTTTTTAAAAAGGGGGACATGTTAGTTCCCACAGGGGAGGTAACTCGGTTTGTGGCAAAGCTCCATTTTCACCTGCGCGAAGATCATCTCTCCACTCAACTCCTCGGCTGCAGCCTGAGATTTTGACAGATTTCGATGGCAAAAACCAGTAGGTCAAAGGGGAGAATACATCCATAGCGTAGGTTCGCTGCTTGCAAGGCTCCAGTAAAATTGGCCTGGACTCCAATTGAAGTCTTGCAAAAAATGGAAAAACGGACTTTTGTTGCTCCCTTCAAGAAAAATACATCACTTTGACTGCTTCGAAACTGCTTCCTGACCTCCTCTTCAGGCTTGCCTTCGCAAAAAGATGTGAATGCAAGTGTTTTGGACAAGCACAGGCTTTGGCTATCACCCTCCCTTACTCTAAAGTGAAAGATCAGCGATGAATGATAGGTTTGGATGTTTTCTGCATCTAGAGACAATCCATTTCGTCAAGTATGGAGGCAAAAGCATTGTGAAGAATCTTGTCTTCTTGGGTATCACTAATCCCTACTAGTCACTAGCATGCAAGGAAGGCCTTCAAAACCACAACCGAGAACAAAGGGTCCAGGAGTTTTCCTCTGTCAAAACAATAGCTTCATAAGACTCAGCAAAGGAGTATGTTTGTTCTTGTAAACCTCCCATCCTTTGCAAAATAACTCCAATACAAAATAAGCCCATAAATATCAAGTGCCTTTTTTGAATCAGCCATTGATGTCACATTCAAACTGATGAAGTCCACTCTTCAAGGCTTCAAAAAGGAATTCGCAGCTTCCCTCGTCCTGAAGAGTTCTTGCAACTCCTCCGAAGTGTTCTGCAAAGCTCCTGAAATTGGAAGGAATTGAGGGAATCCAGGGACCCGAATTCTGGAAGAAATGCATGTGTATATATATATATATATATGATGTATGATGGTAAAGGCTCCAACAGTAAATCGAATCCTTGATCACGCCAACTCCCCTTTTATAGCAATTTTTAGCAAATCATGTTTGATAGCCAGCTGTCCGAACCCCTTCACGCCAAAGTCAGTCCTTTTGGAACCATCTCACGCTTGAGGAAGTGTAGGAGGTCCCTCTTTTTCACCACGCCCTTCAAATGGTCAACAACTCTGTAGACAATTTCAGCTTGACTTGGATTTCATGCATCAAATGCACAAGAATCTTCTGCTGCTCTCAAGACCCATCGTTTTCCCCTGGATGGTGACTTCATGGGCAGCAACCCCGGCGACATTTGTCGTCATACTGCCAAGCACACTAACATCACAATCCTTCCCCAAAGCAGCGATGCTACTGATGGATTGCTGTACAAGATTTCTTTCTCTGGACATCTCTGCAGCATGTTTCGTCTTGAGGTCAGAGACTTCTTGCCTTAGCAAAAACAGCAAAGGCAAAGTCGCAAATGGATTCTGACGAAGAATCAAAGATGAAGTAATGGAAGTTGTTGATAAGAACTCAAGACTCAAAAACCATTCCAGCCTTTTGTTGCTTCTCCCATTAAGACCTACATCTTTCAATTCAAGCCTTACCAGCTCGCCAGGTGAGGAGATATGATCACCACCCCTTTGAAGGACCATGTCATACCATGAACATGCAGAGGTGAAAATTCACCAATTGGGCACTTCTTACTATCCTTGCATCCTGTCTGCCATGGAATTTCAACCCATCAAAAGTCGCTTCAGTGAAGTCATATGATATTACTGTATCTGTAGAAGTACAAGTATCAGCATAAGTACCAGTATAAAGTATAATTGTGAATGTAAGTACAATGTATAGGTATCAGTATAAGTACAGTATAATATAATATTCTGCATGACAGGTACATGGTACATGATAATATGTTGGTTTGTCCAAGTTCATCCCAGCTACTCCTGGCGCTGTTTCAGCTCCTCCAGTCGCACACCCAGCTGTGTAGCCTGCATGGCTGCCGCCTCTTCAGTCTGGGATAAACGTTGCTCAGCATGGCGCAGGGCGGTTAGGCACAGCTCCTCCTATTTCCAGTAGGGAAAGGTTTCGCAGGTGAGGTGATAGGAAATATGATTATGTTATGATTCATCATGCACACGATTGAAATGCTCTTCGACCACCTCATTTTACAGGATCTGTTCACACTTCACATTTTGCATCTAAAAAAAACACTTTTCCAACTCACTCCTGCTTGGCTAAAGCTTGATACTCCGAGCTCATCCGCTGCTTCTCACGTTTGGCTTCTTCCAGGTGCACCTTTTCCTCCAGGTTTTCATGGCTCAAAAGCTCTGCCCGCTGCTGCGCTTCTCGAACCACCAGCTCTTCTGACAGCTCGGCCGTGAGCACTTTGGCCCAGGCCTCGCGCACCTGGGGAAGTCCATGAAAATCCTCATAAAAGGAGATCCTCTTGATAATGTCATAACTGTAGATAGAATTTGAAGTAAACTGCCAGATATGGCGAATCAAAAAAAATCTTTAACAAATATCTGATAGCCTATCCTCATGCTTGAGAGGAAAATGAACCCTGTTCTAGACGCAACTAATCTTTCGAGGTCCCCATGTTGAACATTGCCGGGCCTCCTCCTCCAGTTTGAGTTCCTCCTCCTCTGCTTCAGCTTCTGCCACTGAGGCCGCTTGTCGCCGACGGCTTTCCCACGCTTCCTGTATTGCAAGTAGGTCCAAATCCGAGGTGAACAGGAGACCGGTCAATTTGGAGGAATTCTAGAAGATGTATATCAAAACCAAAATTATTCTATTTTTCAGCAGCCAGTCACTCTAACAGTGCCTCGCATGCGAGGCTTTCTTGTGCAAAGCGACCCTGCAGCTCACTCACCTATCACAGGAAGTCGAGAAGTGACAAAGAGAAGCTGCTCAGCCCTAGTGAAGACTTTGGAAAGGTCCCATCATAAACATTGGAAATGTAGGTGCCCGAAATCCTGATGGCAACAACGACTCAAAACAGTCGATCGCCTCTGACAGAAGCTTTCCCAGTTGATCCCGTAGTGGAGCTGCTGCCTCCTAAAAGACCATAGCACCATGGGGCTACATGGCTCACTGCAACAACTCCCAACTCAAAAGCATCTCACAAACCCAGATTCCATTTGAGATCATAAAGCCACATCGCAATGATGCATCTCTGGAAGTCTTTTTGGAAGGACTGTATTTGTCATGACTCAACGGAATCTTTATCCTCTGCAGCGGCCACCATGCTCTCTGGGCTCTGGCATTGAAGCTCCTCGCCAAGCACATGACATGTTTGGTCAAATGTCCGTATTCCACTGCGAAACTGAATCATGTAGAATTCCAGGATATCTGGCATTGAAGTTTAGACTTGTTTGCTCCAGTCTTCCCAAGTTTCAGGAAACACCATCTCAATGACTGACATCTCAAAGTTTTCAGTCAACATATTGACTTACCATCTCCAAGTGCTACCTCTGAATTACCACAAGCAGCAGTGCAACAGCAGCATCCTGTTCAAGTTCTCGAGCTACAGCCACCTCGCTATTGGCCTGTTCCTCGGCCACCCGAAGCAAATCCTGCCAAACACCCAGCTCAGAAATAGCTTGGAAACCTTGAATTTCGGAGCTGTCACCAAATGCTTCGAAGCATGCAGTTTCTAGAGCTCAAACTTGCAATTCCAAACCAAACTCATAAACAGTGACCACCAGGTTCGATCAGAACGAATCCCAACTATAGCTCATAAATAATCTTGCAATGGTTAAGTGATTTCCTAGGTACCTTGTGTCTTCTCTTTGCTCTCCCCAAGGCATCCCACCATTTCCAACCTCCTGCTGCTCCACTTCAGCTAGCAGTTCCATGCGTCGTTCGCACCGCTGCTCCTGACGCATTCTCCGCTCCATCTGTCGACGCTGCAGCTCTGCTTGAAGACGGCTTTCACGAGACTGCAGCTCTGCTAGCTCACCTGCTAAGCCACAATTCATTGATCACGCCGTTGCTCAACATCTTCGAACGTAAACCCTAGTATATCCTTATGGTCCACTGACTCACCGGCAACACAAAAAATATCCAAGAAATTATGTATTTGTGGAGCCACGTACGCACCCCACAGCTCACAGCTGCTACCTGTAATTTCAGCTTCCTTGGAAGCCAGTGCCGCTGTTGCCCTTTTGACGGCCGCCTCTTGGTTGGCCTCAAGGCTTTCCTCAGAAATCAAAGTTGTTAGCACGAGTTCCCACTGAAGCCATAACACGACTTGGTTGAAAACTTGACAGAAAACAAAAGGCCACCAATGACAAATTAAATTGCCAAAGCCATCTGAGATGACAAATCAGAACACAAGTGGAAAAGTGCCAGTACAAGAGTCCAGCTCTTGTTCACCAGAGGCAGTAGCTGCATTCAAGAAGCCCAGCTCGAGCTCCTGTTGTTTCACATGTTCGCCAAATGCGACAGTTCTTGCATACTCTTGTGTACAGACCCAAGTCAATGAATCCAAAGATAAAAAGCCCAAGAAAAGCCATGAAAAGATACTTCAAGACTCTGGGTAATAACACATTATAAAGGGCACAAAACTCCTACTCTGAAGTCAGCTTCTATATTCATATTCTAAACAAGAGGAAACAGCTTCTGATTTGTGTTCTTAAGTTCCATTGCGAATTGTGATCAAATGATACTTTGCCGTTGCAGCGCTGCCTTTTTGAGGTCGGAAATCGCTTGATCCACTGGGCCAGTCAGCCCATCTGCCGCTAGCAGTTGCTCCTAATTTCGTCAACGGGGAACATGAAAGCTTAATGAGATTTCGGCTGAGCTCATGTTCTGGATTTTCATCTAATGCAACTTTGATGGCTGTGCATCTGTCAAAATGAAAAATGTCCCTGCAACCATGCGGGAGAGGGAGAGAGAGAGAGAGAAAAATATTGCCATCAAATGCCATCAGTGGAAATATGCACCATTCTAGAATCTATATAGTTTCTCAATTTTGCAAGTGTTTTGGACATCCAGTCGGACATACCAATGACTTGAAACAGCCTTGACATGCTCCAGCTTCGCAGTAGGTAGTGCTGCAGCAGCTCCAGCCAAAAGACGCTCCACAGTCCGCTGCTGGCGTTCTAAGACCAACTCCAGTTGAACACGCCTTGCCTGGCATTCCAAACGGATGAAGTTCTTTGCAGAGAAGTATGGGATTGAGATACATCAGTAACTGGTGGTCAATTGAGTCTGGAGTCTGCCCTGATTGAAATGGATTAAGATCTGGTCAAAAATGTGATGCTTCTGTATGAAGGCTATGGAAGTACTGAGAGGGACACGAATCGTTTGCATTGCATCAGTGTTTGCCCTCTGGCTGCCTCCTGAGCTGCCTCTTCTGAGTGGACTTGCTGCAGTTGGCTTTCCTTACAGGCCAATCAAATCCACCCGAATCGTCATGACTCATCACCCCAATAGTCTTAAAATCTTAGCGCTGAAGCATCGTTGAAGCCAAATCAACAAGACGGAAAGACCGTGCTGGCAAGTCGCAGTACGTTCCCGTCGCAGCTCTGCATCCTGCAGCTCGCTGGACAGCATCCCACGGCGCCTTGAGAACTTTTGCTGTGCTTCCGTGGAGGCCTCGAAGGAAGTGCATTTCTGGAGGGAAGACACCATACCCGGACCCGCCATACCCACCCGAAGAGATTGCTGACTCAACACATGATTCATGATAGCTATCGGCGAACTTAGATGGTTGAGCAAATGTGTTTCACGTCCAAGTCAAAGCAGCAAAGGCTGGAAGGTTAGGGAAAACATCGCAGACTGGATCAAATCCCACCTCCAACTGACGAAGACAATCTTCAAACTGGCTGGTGCAAACTTGCTGGAATTCAGCTAGCTCCTGGTGCCACCCAGCAACATGGAGCCAGACTTCTGTGAAACTTTGTGAAGGTGTGCAAAAATCAGAAAAATGCACGTGATCTCAGTAACGTTCGAGCTTTCGTTCCTCCTTTACATCCCTGCGAAGTTGTTGCCACTGCCGGCGTGTCTCTGCCAAACGGCCGCGCATTACAGATTCAAGTTGCTTCACCAGGCCACCAGCACGCTCTACACGGAGTACCTGGGTCCGTAACAGAAAATGAGACAATGCACTCAAATAACCAAGATATGTTGTTGTCAACAAAGGATGTGGGGCGTCATCTTTTTAAACATATCGTCATATCTAAATATTCAAAACATCGTGGGAACATGTCAAGGTGGCAGTGGTGGCCAAGAAACTGTCTTCTGTAGTTCCTTTTCCAAAACATTCACCTCCTCCGCGTATTGGGTGCTACCGGAGGAGACTTGCGCCTCTTCACTTCGCAGGGTTTCAAGTTGGGCCCGCAAAGCCTCACACGTGTGGCGCGTCGCCCCAGTGGGCACAGCATGCGCTTCACGCTCAGCTGTAGCCAGCTGCGACTTCAAGGCAACCACAGAGGCACGCTCCTCAGTAAGGGCTGTAAGAAGTCAAGGGTCAATTCAGATCATAAGGACAGCTAACCGCTAACCGTAACCAACAACTCAACAACTCGCGGTGAAATCAAGAAGAACTTCTGAAGTCTATCCCACGTCTTTAAACGTTCAAAATGGACAGCTCATGAGCCTCCTCCACAATGTGCTGCAAGCGTGAGATGTTGGAACCAGCTTCCTTCAGGGCAACTTCAGGGTCATGAAATACCTGTAGTTGAACTTGGACCTTGAATGATCCAACCACATATTGATCTCAAACTTTCTAGGTGTTGGTCCTTTATGGTTTTTTCATTTACCCCGAGTACATGTTCCAAAGTCCAAAGTGTCAGGGTGGCAAATGTCTGCAAAGTACAGAAAACCCACGCCACCACGCCACTCTTTGAAAAAAAAAACACCGTCCGCCAAGGAAGCCGCCAGCATCTTCCGCTGTTTCTCTGCGGCGCCGGCCCGTTGCAATGCATCCGCTTGGCGTTGCTGCAACTCTGCCAGGTTCTGGGCGAGTGAAAGACACTTAGATGGCTTTCCCAAACAAAACGAATTCAATATAGCACCTGGAAAGTAGATGGAGCAACTCCCACGTATTGCTGTATCAGCCCCTTACTAAGCCACCTTTGTGGGAGTTGTGCCATCTACTTTCACCACAGTGTAAGTAGATAGTATCAAATATCAAATAGGTAGCATCAATGTATCAAATAAATCTCCGTGAAACCTTGAAACTTAGGATCTCTTCTGTGGTTTTTTATGACAGCCTTCTTCCTCTCTTTCTGCACCAGCTCTGTCCTTTCCAAGCTTTCAACTTTCAGATGTGAAGATACAGGTGGATGGATTGGTTTCCTATGGAAAAACAAACAGCTTGAAAGTTGAAGGATGATTTGGGGTGGTGACAATATCACAATGGTAAAAACCCATGTGAAGAGCCGCAATATGTTGCTCTTCAACGAGATACCCAGTCCTCTCTGTCTGAGACTTCTTTGACTCACTTTCCTGTGCCATGATAGGGCCAGAGCCATCGAGATATTTAGACATGAGCAGCTCTTGTACTATCAAACCCAGAAGATTATTCGACAAAATCACAGATGAGTCACATAAGATAGCAAAGACAGCAGCAAACAGAAGGCATTGTTCAGCATGCGTTATCACGTTATCCTATACCTATACCGGTGCTTTTCTTCAGCGAGTTGCAAGCTCGTGTAGACGCTCTTGAAAGTGCTGCGCTTGCTCCTCCAGCAGTTTTTCATGAACCGCCAGCGGCATCCTCAGGAACTTGAATCTGCAAGAGTATATGTGCAAATACTGTAACTACATAANACACTTCAAGCCAAAGTCACTCCATTTTCCCTTCACATATGACGGTTGCATCACATGCTAAAGATCCACCTGTATGAGGATCAAAAGCTCCCCCCCTTTTGCTTTGTGCTGGGTGGGTCCAAAACCAAAAGAGTGGTGGGTTGCTTGAGCAGTGACCAAGAGGCATTCAGTGTTAGAGATACAACACTTCAAGCCAAAGTCACTCCATTTTCCCTTCACATATGACGGTTGCATCACATGCTAAAGATCCACCTGTATGAGGATCAAAAGCTCCCATGACTTGCAACCATCCGTAGGAAACCCAAACTTTTCTCAAGCTTCAACCACAAAGCAAAAGGTGCCAAGCATTCTTGGGAATGCCAAGGCGGTCAAACTCCATGAACTTCGCTAAGACTTGGGGGAAAACAGTCACAGCGTGAAGTATAAGCTTCCTGGTCCTGTGGTTCAACGATGGCAGAAATTGAAGCGCTGAGCTTTCTTGAATATAGATCTCCATAGTTCTGCTGTTCAACCACCGCCCACGTCTTCTGACTAGTTCTGAGTCTTCGCTGGTCAACAAGAGCCAAGTGGCTCCACCAGCCCGAAGACTGCCAAGGTCGAGCCCACGACCACTGTCTCCAAGAGGGCCTGATAGACCCAAAACTTCCAGAAGCTTTCCAAAACGTCCTCGAAGTGTTTGACCCGAAAAAGGCCATAGAGGGTCAGCTGTAGCAAAGTTCCGGAATGCCAACTCAATGACCCTCACCAACTGGGGATGGTCAACTCTAGCGACCTGATGCCTTGCCGCCTTGTAACGTGTTTTTGGTTCGGAGATCTGCAGGAGCACATAACCAATAGTCCATCCAAAATCAGATGGAAGCAGAAGGTTTTTTCGAAGTGCTGTGGAAGCTTCTCCAATCCTTGTCACCCCACCCCAAGATAGGGCAAGGATTCCTGCCACATGATGCCAGCCCCAAAACCAAGACGTAGTCAGTAGGGCCACCAAACACTGCCACGGCAACGCTACATGATGCGATCCTGGTTCCTCTCGAAGCCAAGTGACTGCAAGGTTCCATGCTTGCTGGAGGCAACGTCGAAGTCTAGGCCGTCTCGAAGAAACGGCATTCAAAGTTTCAGCGTAATGATTGTAAGGCCGTCCAGCCCGAAAAGCTCACGGCCATACAGCTCCAGTAAGCGATTGACCTTGTCAATATCTGGCTCGGCAATGTCGATCAGCTCCCTGACGGACTCACCTGACGCTTGAAGCCACTGATCTAAACCCTGCAGCAAAGACTGACGATTGTCTCGGGTTCTCTCCTGGACAGGTCTGCCATCAGTCAAAAACAGATTTGCTCGGTCTGCAGCTCGACGGTGATCTCCCCTATCCCGGGGTTCCAGGCTTCCATGGCGAGGGCCGAGAGGCATCGCGACAACCCAGGGGCACCTAATGGATCCAGCAAAGTGGGTGAAAGATAAGGGGAAGGTATGACAGGGAAGAACCAAATCGAAGAAAGGGACCGAAGGAAAATGAAAGTCCAAAAGACCGACAACGAGGATCCAAATCCAAACAGGGCCTTCGCCAGGAAAACCAAGTGTTTTGTCAAAGTCGAGACCGAAAGAGCGAGACCGAGAAAACCAGCCATAGGGATAGGCCAACTTGGAATAGTGGCTGAAGCGAGAAGACTCAGTCCAAGACCACCAAGGTAACCTGCCACCTGACAATAACAGAAACAGTCGAGCCCAATTCGAAAGGAAACGCCTGAGCCCAGAAGCAGGTGACAAAGCGAGCAGCTCCTCAAATGAGAGAGAGCGACAAAAGCCATTCCTCACAGGGACAGGGAAGTCGACGTTCCGAGTGGGACAATCCCCTGGATTCCAACGGGTAGGAGCAAACAGATAAGCCGGGTACAGACACCCTGCCAAGCACACACAGGCGGCACGACGAAGTACAGGGCGAAGTCCATAGGAAGGGGAACGACCCTTGGCAAGAGCTGAAAGTCCAACATGAGAATCGACCCCGACGACAAAACGAGTCTTTGGAGATCCAATGGCCTGATGTTTTAGCAATCGTAGAACCGAAGCGGTTTCATGGATGTTGATGTGAGCAGGCTTCTTCCAAGTCCATTCATCAACGACCGACCACTCCGATGCCACCAAGAGGTCATTGAATGCAACAGACTCGAGTCCAGAGTCTTTGGTGTGGTGGTAGGCCTCTTTAGCCTTTTTTAAACGCAAGCCTTTTGATATGCAGCTTGCCAAGGCCTGAGCAAGCCCATCAGTGTACACGGCCGAAGGCTTGGTGTACTTGCCCTCAATCTTGATGTGGCGATGAGTTCCATCGCATCTTCGATGGATCTCGGACGACTCCAAGTTTGTGATGAGGAACCTAAATTCCTTTTTGTGCTTCGAGCCGTATGCGCAAGAAGCACACCACTCCTCATGGGCCCAACCATTCTCGATGAACCTCCGCCACTCTGGCATCCAGCACATTTTTGACCGTCGACTTTGTTCGAGGAGGCCAATCGCACCAACACGGCAAGCCACAAGCATAAGGGAAAATCCATGAAGAGCAAGGGTGGTGCCAAGGAGCGTTCGAGGTTCAGTAGGACAGTAGCCCCGAGTCTGGGAGTACGACCTTGATGCAGGATGTTGAGCAGGAGAGAAAGTAGTGCACGGCGGCTGGACCATCAGTCCATCTAGAAGTCCAGACTCCAGAAGATAGCAAACCCATCTGATCAAGTCGACTGAGGATAAATCGTAGTGGACTGAAGAATCCAAATCCAGGCATGGGCCGACTACCCAGCCCAATCTAGAAAGCTCACGAGAGACCTTTGCTGCACCCCCACAAATCTCGATGAAGTCAAACCTGAGCAGAGGGCTTTTCTTCGGTGATGGTTCCAACGAAGTTTCAAAGTGATGGGAGTCATCAGCAAGATGGCATGCAGAAGAAAGTCTGTGCACAAGAGCCTCCTGCTTAGTCATCAAACGAGCATAGCCACCTTTCTTTGAACCAACCCTCCAAAAGTATCGTGAAAGCTCGGTTGAAACAGGGGTTGAAACCACAGCTCCTTTGGCATCGGACGAATCGGTGCAGAAAACACGGTCTCCCAGAGTGGCAGTCAGGTCCGAGCACATGAGAGGGGCAAAGATGGACAGCAAGAGCAACTCCTGAGATACTGGCCTAGGAAGCGGCACGATCTTGGGCTTTGACGAATCAAGTAGGGAGGAGTCAACAAGGTGATGGGATGCAAACAGAACAGACATCAGCTGACGACGGAACATCAAGGAAGAAGTCCAACCGCCTAAGAGGCATGCATGAAGTGAGTCAGTCGTATGCCGCAGCTTGATGACCTCCAAAGAAACCAACGCCAGTGCCAAACGTTTTGCCACCGGAGATCCAAGGGGTACCAAACCAAGACGTCTAGTAGGCTCGGATGCATCCAACTCAGCCCCTGCTATCTTCGCTTTCTGCTCTTCGATGATGTCTTTGTGCGGGGAATTCAAGAGACCCTCTGCAGCATAGGTCTGGGAGGCACGACAAAACCGGGCTTTAGCTTTTGAAGTCCCAGGGGCAAAGTTCTGGTCCTCAACCGACACACAAAAGAAATCGTCTATGATCAGGCCTTGGAGGACATCTGAACCAGCAAAAGGACGGCTACTGACGAGCTCTTCTTCAGGTACCAAAAGTCCACGGGCTTTCAACAAATTTCGGTGACTGTCCGTCGCAAACTCGACTCCCAAATGATCACCCTGGGCCACGGTGCTGAAACAGGTGTGAACCAAGGTGGAGGGCCTAAGCATACCAACAGTAGGCTTTTGAAGCGGCAACCCCTGAGTGAGAGCAAACAGATGATCGCCTCTTTCTTCTCTGGTCCAATGCTTCTTCTTCTTGATGTGGTCGAGGAGCACATCATATGCTTTTGTGCTTTGCAAAAACGACAAGGGAACTGGGGGCCACATTGCATTGGACCGAGCACGGCTTTGGGAGACTCGTAGTTGATGATAATAGTCTCTCAAATCGGTAGCACATATGGCTACTGAGCTGCCAACTGGGACCTCGAGAGCTGCAAGAGCTGATCCAGTGGGGAGATACCTGGATGGTCCTGGTATAGAGAGCTCCAGTTGGTTCCGCCCTCTGCGGTCACCAATCAACCTATCCTGTCCTTCATCCTTCCAACAGTTGAAGCATCTGAGACATGAACGTCTCATCTCATCCGGGACCAGGTCAACTCTCAATGTCAAAAGATTCTTGGAGTCCCACAGCTTTGCTAAAGAGAGAACTTCCTGAGGATCCTCCCTATCCAAGTCTGGGGTGTTGCCTTCTTCAAAGGTAGACTGACCAACCAGCACATTGGGCTCGAGGTACGGCATCAGGAAGGCATCACTCAGATAAGGCATAGGGTCCCAATTTGCTTCTCCTGAAAGTCGGATCCGGGAGGCATCGAGGCTACGGTAAGGAACCAACTCATCAGCTCTGGAGGTGTCAGGCTTCAAAGTACCTCCACACAAAGGCGAAGACGAATCACCAGCAAAGCCATGAAAGTATGAATCAGCGGAGGCCCCACTGCGAGTGATGAACTCTGAAAGGTCACAAAGTCCAGCGAGAAGGTTTGTGGAACGACGGCCACTCTTGGGAACTTGAAACTCCTCCCCAGAGCTACCGAAAGCTTTCATGATGCTCCTCAAATTCCATAGAGCCTGCCACTGAGCTGACGAAGGGACTCGACGAAGCAAATCCACCGGAGGAAAAGAACAGTCAGCGTAGAGAAAATTCAAAGCAGCGACGAGGATATGAAAAGCCTGGTCGAAGGCCAGCTTTCGTCGAGCACGGCTGGACTGCCGGGATGACCTCGAAGCGAAAAGTCCAAGCTTCGGAAAAGGCAAAGGGAACAAAGCTTTGTCAGGGGCTAGGCTAGCACTCCTGGATATGTGAAGGGTAGTCTTTACGAAAGCTGCAAAAGGGGTGCCAGAGGACAGGACATCGCCAAGGAGCCTGGAGCACCAACGAGCAAAAGAAAAGGTTTGAAGTGAATTCCAGTAGGATTTGGCTGAAAGATCTGACGCACCAGGTGACTTCGCATCTGAAGACAGATCAGGTTCAGCAGGTGCCTGGCAGGGACAAACCCCGGAACAAAGGTCACCAGAAAACATGCAACCACGGCCGCCATCTTCTACTTTGCGTCCTGGTCTGGCTTTGGCTTTTTCGGGAACTTTGGAGGCTTCCGTTTGGGTGCTGGTTTGTCCGCCTCCTCGTCGGTCTTGGGAGGTCTCTTTGGTGGCTGTCCGGCTGCCTCCAACCTGCGGGTATTGATGAGGTCCATTTCCTTTATGAACGACAATGTTGTCGTCGCCCATGGTTGCGGGCAGATTGGCGAGAAAGCAGCCAACCTCGGATTGGTTGACCTGCCTCTGGGAGCATACAGCCCTGGTGGTGGGTCCTCCAACAATCCTAAGAGGTAGGCTACCTCCCACTTCCCTCCGTCCTGACAGGCTTGGTCGATCATGACCATTCCCAATGAAACCAACTCCTGGGCTCCTTTGGTGTCCTCCGCCAACAAGCAATCCGCGATGTGAGCCATCATCCATTGCACCAGAGCCAGCTCCCTCTGCGACTGATAGCCGCCCTGCTTCTCGAAGTAGCGGGTGAACAACGACCGGCTTTGGAACTCCTTCAGGGTCTGGGGCATAGCATCTGTAGGCCTCATCCTGCGAAAAGCTGCCTGTGCAACGAGTAGCATGAAGTTCCCTGAGCGATGGGCGAGCTCTGACTGGAGCTTCTCCCTTTTTGCCGTCCCTTTTGTTGAAAGGCTGGAACTGCTTCCGGAAGATAGGTCCACAAAACTTTCTTGGCCGATCAAATGGGCCACCAACGCTGTCACAGCCTGGCTCTGTTGAATCAGGGCCTGGGTTGCACCTCCAACTGCTTGATCTCCTGGGGGCACATGCTGGGCTGGCTGGAAACCTTCTTGCTCGGGTTGGGCTACTGGCTCGTCCTCTGGGAACAAAGGTCGGGCTATCTGGCGAAGCGGTGTGGCCATCTTGGTTCTGGGAGGAGCACCCACTGCTTTGGCAAAACCTGCAAGGTCGACTGGGCCTGGCGATGACGGCTGGGGAAAGTCCATCTGGTGAGGAGGCCTCTGTACTTCTTGTCCACGAGTCACCACACCTTCCAAACGAGCCTGATCGGCCCTTAGCTTCTCCATCTGCTGAGTCAAAACTGGGATGCTCTCGGTCAGCATAGCCAACTGATCTGCCAACACTGCAGTAGTCATCCGCTTTGGCTTTGCCGGGACCTTCTTTGCACTGGGACCAACAAAAACTCCCGGAGCAGCCTCCTCCTCCACAGCCGAGTAGTAGTGGACCCTCGTGTCTGATTCCTTTGAAATCCAGTCTAAAGCTTGCTCCAGTAGGGAACCCGATAAAGGCAAAGTCTCCGGCAGCTCGGGCCAGAAATGCTGGATGTCTGAGGAGTCGGTCACGGGGTCGAACTCCCGGAGATGAGGCATGATCTCCGTCGAGAAGTCCACAAGCAAACAACTGATCTCGATCCCAATGGGCACCTCCTCTCCATTCTCTGATTCCTGGACACCAGGGCATTTCACCAACTTCGAAGGACCTACAACCTCCGTTTGCCTGGCTGCTTGCCCCTCTTCCAAAACTTCCAGAGGTAGAAAGTCCACTGGGATAGCCAGCAGGATGCCTTGAGCACGAGAAAACACCGGGATCACAAAGGCCTCCTTTTTCTCCCCATCCTCCATATGCCATGTCAGAACGTAGAGCCAACTCGACCCACTGTCCAAAGTTTTCACCTCTGGTGAAGCCATCATCGTGATTCAGGAAGGGCAATTCCAACCCCTGAGCAATAGACACGTGCCTCTGCGACAGTGGCAAAGGCGTGGGAGATCGAGTCTGAACCAGCAAAGGATGGGATGAGTCTGAAAAACTCAGCAGCAGAATCCACCCGAGTAGGGGCAAGCACGGAAGGAGCACGGATAATGATGTACACAGCGTTCTTGAAACCCGGAAGCTTGGGTGAAGGACGAGGCTTTGGAACCAAGCCTTGAAGAGTAGCACGAGCCCAAAGACCGGCTTCCCAAGCTCGACGAGCACGAAAATCAATGCTTTCCTTAGACCCTCCAAGGCGAACACACAAGTCAATGCAGTAGCCAGGAAGGGGATCAAGGGAGCTAGCAACACGGTGATAAGACTCCGTGGAAAAATCCGTGCCAGCGATGGATTGGGCTGGAACGGAGACAGGCCCAGGGCCGACAAGGGGTGGGGTATTTGCAGGAGGCTCCGACACCGCAGCTGAAGTAACAAGACCCCAGTCAGACACAGGCAAAGGTGTAGACACAGGAGGTGAAGCAGAGGCTCCAGCCCCTTCCAAATCCACAGAAAGTCCAGGCTCGTTTTGGAGACGATCAAAGCGCGAGAGCGCTTGCTCAAGGGCAGTAGCAATGGCCCGGAGGCCCGACACAGCAACACGGATCGACTCAGCCAGAAGAGCGCCTGCGCTCATGCAGGTAACCAGCAAGACGAGAAGGA